>OW052197.1:0-10000 GCA_932527185.1 Ecliptopera silaceata | reverse complement strand
TATAATATAACTTTTTCTAATACAGTTTTACATCTTAGTTTACTAATCTTATAATTATTTTACAGTATATTTTATATCTATTTATTTTACACATTGCTGGTCATATATATATATTTCAATATATAAATACAACAAGACTTATACATCTGTTTTATTTCTTATTATTACCTTATTTGCTATATTTACACAGTATACTATAAAATTATCTCTAGTGTTTTTGTTTCCTAACAATTCATTTGCCTTGTCTACTTCTAAAGTTGTACAAAATTTTTGTTCAAACTCGTGTCTCTCTACACCAAAAACGGGGCACTCAAATAAAATATGTGCTACTGTCTCGCTCTTTTCTGGTTCACAGATGCATGATGGGTTTTCTTTGCATTTGAACCTACTCAAATATTCAGAAAACCCACCATGTCCCGTCATCACCTGCGTCAGCACTCCAGTAGGCTCTATCGCTCTGACGATTTTGAAAGCTTGAGTGGCATCTGGAAAAAACATTTTAGTGACGGAAGCTGTTTCGCCTATCGCGTATCTACGATTCCATTCGTCAAGCGACAACATACGGAGTTGACGCTTGACGAACGAGATCGGGCACCGTTCATAGTCAGGCTTTGTCTTGGTCTTCAGAGCCGCATCCTTCGCTAGTTGATCCGCGCGCTCATTGCCCTCCAATCCGGCATGCGCTTTCACCCAAAACAGGGAGACCTCTTTGCCCAGTTGTTCGCATGCTTTGAGGTTCTTCCGTATCTTGGCAGCCAGAGGATGGATAGAGCCCTGGTTTGTAACCGTCTCTAGTGACGACCTGGAGTCACTGTAAATGCCGAATGTAGTTTCGGGACTCTTCAGGATCTCTTCCGTGGCCTTGTATATAGCCAGCAATTCGGCCTGATAGACTGTGCAGTGGGACGACAGTTTAAATTTTCGGCTTTTGGTTTCAGCGTCACTATTCCAAAAGGATAGTGCCGCCCCAACCTTGCCTTCAATTTTACTGCCGTCCGTAAATATGCGCACTGCTTGGTGACGGTGTCTTTCAACTTGTTCTTGGTCTATCAGGCAATTGAAGTCCCGGTCTATATGTTCGGCCGGGTGCGGTGTTTTTGCATAGGGGACCATCTGTTCCATCCTCAGGTCTGCGAATCCCGGCTGGGCCCATCCTTTCTTTGCCTCATATAGTGCCGCTGCTTCCCGTATACGTAAGTCAAGAGGGAGTATCCCAGCAAGCAGCAGTGCCGAATTTAGCGAGACTGTGCGGTAGGCTTTGCACAGCTTCTGGGCAAACCCCCTCTGGACCACGTTAAGGAGTTTTTGGGCGCACAGTTTCCTGGATGCGTGCGCCCAGACGCTAGCAGCATACAGTATGACAGGCTCTATAACTGCCACATAGATCATGCGTATGACCTCGGGATGGAGGCCCCAGCTGATTCTGGCGGCTTTTGAGAGGCGTTTATAAATGTTCAGTGCTTTTACGCAAACACTTGCTACGTGCGTGTTAAAGGTAAGCTTCTCATCGATGGTAAGCCCCAGAATTTTTATTTCCTTAGACATTTCAATGTCAGTCCCGCCCATGTGCAGGAGTGGGGTATCATATTTCATTTTCCGTGTTAAGACCATCGCTTTCGTTTTGTGTGGTGCAAATTTCAATTTATTCATAATACCCCACTCCCGAACATACTCGAGAGCGGCATTGGCACGTCTCTGGACCTCCATCGCGGTATCCCCATTAAAGACCAAGACAACGTCGTCCGCGAATGCCTGACAATAGTCACCTCGACTTTCTAGACCTTTCAGTAAGGGATCGAGGAGCAAATTCCACAGAATTGGCCCCCCGATCGAGCCCTGGACGCATCCCTTTGTCGTTTCTTTTGTGACTTCTTTGCCCGCATATCTGACCCTGACTTTTCTGTTTTCCAGGTAGCTATCGATGACCCTCCTGATGTTGATTGGACATCCCTCTTCAGCCAAACGGACTCTTATGGCCGGCCACCAAGCGCTGTCAAAGGCTCCCTCTATGTCTAGTGAAACCATGGTGATTAGTTTCTTCTGCTTCAGCTTATTGCGTATGTGATTCATCAGGACATAGAGGGAGTCTTCTGTACTCTTTTGAGGCATGAACCCGTATTGGCTGGTGCTTAGCTTTGGAAGCAAGTGCCACTTAACTCTGCCGATGACCATCTTCTCTAGGATCTTTCCCATCACCGGCAGAAGCCCAATCGGCCTATAGGATTTGGGGCTTGTGTAGCTCTCCTTTCCTGGCTTCCTCAGAATGACCACCGTCGCCTCTTTCCAGATTGTTGGGAAATGTCCCAGCTCCAAGCACTTGTTTGCCAGTGAGAGATACAAGTTGCGATCCTGTGATATGGCATGCTCACATATGTCCGATGTCAGGCCGTCCGCGCCCGGAGCTTTTTTGAGGCTAAAACTATGCACCGAGTACTTTAGCTCCTCCGCGGTAAACGGTGGATCATGGTTATCATCATGGATCGACTCGTTTACCCCGTCGGCCGCTCTTCTGGTCTGCTGGTGATATGCGTTATCCTCTTCTACGCTGTCCACTGGGTAGAACGTGTCGGCTAGGAGCATTGCGGATTCCATCTCACCTAACACCTTTCCATTTGCAACCAAAGGGAGATCCTCCTGCCTCTTGGTTGTTTTTCCTATGACCCGATATATGCCTTCCCAAAGCCCTTCCTTTTCCTGTTTCCCGCAAAAATCCTTCCAGCTTTCTATTTGTGCTAACTTTGCTTTCTGCTCATAACTTTCTTTTGCTTTCAGGTAATCGGCGACAACCTTCTCTCTACGGATCGGCGCTGCGCAACGGATTCTACGTCTCCTGGTGGTAACATCCTTCTTCATCGCTTCGAGTTCCTCAGACCACCACGGCAAGGTAAGTTTACTGTTTGATTTTTTGATTGGAATGCTATTTTTACATGTGTTTATTATAATTTGTATGTATGTCTCTATTTTCTTATCTAACTCTGTCTTGTCTTTTACTTTACTAATATTCTCTGTGTTTAGGTTTTCTTCTTCGAGCAATTGGGCCATTTTCTCATGAAAGTGGTTCCAATCTGCTTTTTTGCTGTTATAAATTCTTGTTGTCCTAATAATGTTGGTTCCTTTAGCTTTCGTTAATCTGAGTCTAAATGTAATTGTGTTGTGATCTGAGCTCGTCATGCCAGTGTTTACCTTCCACCCCTCCACCAGGGTCAGCATATCCGCCGTGCAGGCCGTCACATCTACAAAGCTGGTGTACGCTTTGTTGCCCCGTATCGTGTCAAAGGTAGGTGTGTCGCCTTCGTTTAGGACCTGTAGGCTCATCTCTTCTATAGCTCCAGCCAAATCTTCGCCTTTTTGGTCAACCTTTGCGCTGCCCCACCAGGTGCTTTTCGCATTTGCGTCGCCTCCGATGACCATAAGCTTTGGCTTGATCTGCCTATTTATCTTTTTCAGCTGGTCCAGGTACTCTTCGATATCTTTGTGCTCTGGCTCGAAGTAGAATGAGACGGCCAAGATCTCCCAGGCTTCCGTGCGAATTTTCACCACCACGATGTTGTTTGTGGTGAGATCCGGCATCTGTATAACGTCCATGCTACTATCAAAGACGACGATAGCTGCTTTGACAGTGCCGCCGTCGGCATTTGAATTCTGGAAGATCCTGGCCCTCCCGTAATCCTTCATCCTGCTTATCGCTCCAACGTATGGTTCCTGGACCAGTGCAAATGCAATACCTTGCTTGTCGGCTTCGATCATGATTTCTTGTGTGGCTAGCTGTTTCCTTTGCAGGTTTGCTTGAGCTACGAGATAAGTAGTTTTGTCAGCTGGAGGAGTTGAGCCCGGGACCACCTTAACACTGGTAAGCCACTGTGGCTCGAGCCAGCGTCTCCCATCTCCTTCTTATAGCGCATTCACTGCTGAATGCGTTGTGATCAACGCGGTCCAGCTTTGCATGCCTACAGTTGCAGCAAGTCGGCGGCACATCTGCGAGCCAATCTGCGCATTCCGCCTTCATGTGGGGTCCCCCACAATGGCTACACTTCTCAACTGTCTCCTTGCAAAATCGTCGGCCATGCCCGTATCCGAGGCAAAGCGAACACTGCACCAACGGTGACTGGTCCGCTACTCTCACGCGCTGTAGGTCAATCTTGACGGATTCTGCCTGAACCAGCTGCTGCCATATCTTGGGGGACACCCTCATGACGATATGTTGGGTGTGTGGATTGCGTGTGCGCTTTTTGAAGGCTATCTCTACTTTGTAGTCCTTTTCGCAGATGTTTTCAAACACTCGAGAATTTTGATTCTTTAGGGCTTTGAGGACTTCGTCGTCACTATGGTATGACAGCACATCTTTCAGGATTACTAGGGGGTCTTTGTTTTTTATCTCCTCTACATTGAGATGCCTGTCTTCCTTCCTTAGCCTTTCCTTGATTTTCTCCCTCTCTCCCTCGGTTTTGCATCCCACAATCACCTTTCTATCCTTTGCTTTTCTGATCCTTTCCACCTCGATTCCCCCGTCTTTTGCGTTCACTGCCTTTCTTATTCTATTCAATACTTCCTCCCCTGTTTCTTGGTCATCCTTTGCGCTAACTACCACCGAATGTAGAGCCATATGTTCGAAGGGTTGCCTCTTTGCGAACGCCGCAGCCACACTCGCATAAGATTGCTTCCCTTGTATCTCCTGGTTCATCTCGATTGTTTCCTTTAGCTTCTCCATCTTGCTATTGCTTTCTTGGATGAGCTTAGTATGCTCTTCGATGGTCTTCAGAAGCTCTCTTGCTTCCTTTCCCATTTCCCTGCTTGCTTCTATATCCTTTTCAGGTTCGTTTTTTCCAGGTTCGTCTTTTCCAGGTTCGTTTTTTCCTTCTGGTTGCGTCTTTCTTTTCACGCTTTCTCCTTCCTTGACCAATTGGTAAAGCCTGTCGATTTCGCAGATAACCTCCGTCTTGATTTCGGTTTTTATATTCCTTGAGTTTCCCAAGTGTGTTTTGGCTCTAGTGACGCACTGTCTAGCCTCTGTTAGCCGGTCTTTCAGCTTATAGTTTTGCTTCTCGTGGCTGGGTGATGTTTTTGGCATCTCCGCCGATGTTATACGGGTGGTCATCTTGCTCTCTCCTTGAGAAGTCGTTGCTTTCGGTTTTGGTTTTGGAAGCTCCACTATTTTTGCCTTTTTCGGAGTAGTATGCGTCTTGGTTTGTGGGTCTGGTTTTCCCGATTCCCACTCGCCAATACTTTTCCGAACGCTAGAGGCTGGGCTGGTGCGAGCGCTGGTGGTTGGTTTTGCCTCGTCTTTTTTCTCTGGTTGACTCTTGTTAGCATTTGCTGCTCTCTGGGTCGTCTGGTCTTCTTTCTGCTTCGGCATTTTTACTTCTGTTGGTTTTGTCGCCTCAGCCTTCTCTATTTGCCTCTTGTCGGCAATGCTTGTGAGCTTCTGGGTTGTTTGGTCTTCCTTCTGCTTCGGCAATTTTGCTTCAGTTGGTCCTTCCATTGTTTTCTCGTCCTTGGGTTCTTCTTCAGTAGGCTTCGTCGCTTTTACAGGGGTTCGAAAACCGAACATTTTGTCAGAGGGATTTGTCAGGCACAGTTAAGAAAATATATTGGTAAGTTTGTATAAGTTGTAAATTTGTATATATTAGCTTAAGATTATGAAAATTTATTCTCAAAAGAGAAGCAAAGAAGGGTTTAAAATTTTAAAATAATAAAATATATTAACTCTACATGTAGAGCCACCTCAAGTTTTCAGTCAAGTCACGCAATAGATCAGCAGTTAGTGCTGACGCTATGTCTATGTTCGTCAGAGTACCTATTTGTACGAAAATAGTATTGACTCTACCTAGAGTCGGTCAATGTTCCTGACCAAAAGTTCCGGTACAACAAGTTTATTGGTCCGGCGTGTTTGGCTTGAGAGACACGAGGTATAAATGTAGCAATAATTGTGACTCTACGTAGAGCCTTTATTTTTATGGTCAAAAATCCTTAGCCTAATTTTCTTATAACTAATACAAAAGTCCGCGTCCAATTTGGAGCCTCCGTTTAAAAGATACAGGACTTCAAAATTTTTGAGTCGGGGGGGGGGGGTGACTTTTTACGGGATTTCGATAGGGTTTACAAAATCTGATGTCCTGAAATATTTATTATAAATATTGCAGGTGCTGTCAAAAACAGCCTAACTCTCACCGTTTCCGAGATACAAGCCTTTTAGTCTTTTTGCGGTTGACCTAGAAACATTAAATTCAATATCTCGGAATTTTTTAGCATAAACCTACCCTAATTTTTTAACCATATAAACAACACAATTAAGCCTACAATATGAGCAAATAAAATATATAGGTTATCGCTGTAGATTTTTAAATATGATTTTTTAAAACTTTAGTCCAACTGCACAAAACATTAAAATCCTTGTAACTACACAGCCACTTAACTTTTTGCAGATCAAAAAGTGCCTCCCGGGTCCTCTTGGTGCTCCGCTGCCGATGGTGATGTCAGATGGCGCCTGGCGGCCTCGGGTCACTGACCTCGTGACCACGTGGAACTTGTTTTTTTGCCTTTTATTCGGCGCCCATGCACGGTAGAGAGCGCCGAAAAGCACCAAAATGTGGGTCTCCTGAAGGCCTTTCCGGGGGTGTAAAGAAAGGTGTAGGTCCTCGCTGCAGATCTCGCGTAAACTCACTTTTTGTGTTAAAACTTTGGTTTTTCACGGATATTTCCGTGAAAAATGCACAGATCACCACGCGGTTTTCACAATCACATGCGCCGTGACGTTGCGCTTCTTTTGATGTATCACACGGGTACTTTATTGCACTTAAACCAATTTTCGCGGATTTTTCACTGCGGATGGACTCGTATTTGTGGCCGCTCCGGGTGGCGGATGGAGCGCGACTGGTTAGGTTAGGTTAGGTTAGGTTAGGTTAGGTTAGGTTAGGTTAGGTTAGGTTAGGTTAGGTTAGGTTAGGTTAGGTTAGGTTAGGTTAGGTTAGGTTAGGTTAGGTTAGGTTAGGTTAGGTTAGGTTAGGTTAGGTTAGGTTAGGTTAGGTTAGGTTAGGTTAGGTTAGGTTAGGTTAGGTTAGGTTAGGTTAGGTTAGGTTAGGTTAGGTTAGGTTAGGTTAGGTTAGGTTAGGTTAGGTTAGGTTAGGTTAGGTTAGGTTAGGTTAGGTTAGGTTAGGTTAGGTTAGGTTAGGTTAGGTTAGGTTAGGTTAGGTTAGGTTAGGTTAGGTTAGGTTAGGTTAGGTTAGGTTAGGTTAGGTTAGGTTAGGTTAGGTTAGGTTAGGTTAGGTTAGGTTAGGTTAGGTTAGGTTAGGTTAGGTTAGGTTAGGTTAGGTTAGGTTAGGTTAGGTTAGGTTAGGTTAGGTTAGGTTAGGTTAGGTTAGGTTAGGTTAGGTTAGGTTAGGTTAGGTTAGGTTAGGTTAGGTTAGGTTAGGTTAGGTTAGGTTAGGTTAGGTTAGGTTAGGTTAGGTTAGGTTAGGTTAGGTTAGGTTAGGTTAGGTTAGGTTAGGTTAGGTTAGGTTAGGTTAGGTTAGGTTAGGTTAGGTTAGGTTAGGTTAGGTTAGGTTAGGTTAGGTTAGGTTAGGTTAGGTTAGGTTAGGTTAGGTTAGGTTAGGTTAGGTTAGGTTAGGTTAGGTTAGGTTAGGTTAGGTTAGGTTAGGTTAGGTTAGGTTAGGTTAGGTTAGGTTAGGTTAGGTTAGGTTAGGTTAGGTTAGGTTAGGTTAGGTTAGGTTAGGTTAGGTTAGGTTAGGTTAGGTTAGGTTAGGTTAGGTTAGGTTAGGTTAGGTTAGGTTAGGTTAGGTTAGGTTAGGTTAGGTTAGGTTAGGTTAGGTTAGGTTAGGTTAGGTTAGGTTAGGTTAGGTTAGGTTAGGTTAGGTTAGGTTAGGTTAGGTTAGGCTAGGTTAGGTTAGGTTAGGTTAGGTTAGGTTAGGTTAGGTTAGGTTAGGTTAGGTTAGGTTAGGTTAGGTTAGGTTAGGTTAGGTTAGGTTAGGTTAGGTTAGGTTAGGTTAGGTTAGGTTAGGTTAGGTTAGGTTAGGTTAGGTTAGGTTAGGTTAGGTTAGGTTAGGTTAGGTTAGGTTAGGTTAGGTTAGGTTAGGTTAGGTTAGGTTAGGTTAGGTTAGGTTAGGTTAGGTTAGGTTAGGTTAGGTTAGGTTAGGTTAGGTTAGGTTAGGTTAGGTTAGGTTAGGTTAGGTTAGGTTAGGTTAGGTTAGGTTAGGTTAGGTTAGGTTAGGTTAGGTTAGGTTAGGTTAGGTTAGGTTAGGTTAGGTTAGGTTAGGTTAGGTTAGGTTAGGTTAGGTTAGGTTAGGTTAGGTTAGGTTAGGTTAGGTTAGGTTAGGTTAGGTTAGGTTAGGTTAGGTTAGGTTAGGTTAGGTTAGGTTAGGTTAGGTTAGGTTAGGTTAGGTTAGGTTAGGTTAGGTTAGGTTAGGTTAGGTTAGGTTAGGTTAGGTTAGGTTAGGTTAGGTTAGGTTAGGTTAGGTTAGGTTAGGTTAGGTTAGGTTAGGTTAGGTTAGGTTAGGTTAGGTTAGGTTAGGTTAGGTTAGGTTAGGTTAGGTTAGGTTAGGTTAGGTTAGGTTAGGTTAGGTTAGGTTAGGTTAGGTTAGGTTAGGTTAGGTTAGGTTAGGTTAGGTTAGGTTAGGTTAGGTTAGGTTAGGTTAGGTTAGGTTAGGTTAGGTTAGGTTAGGTTAGGTTAGGTTAGGTTAGGTTAGGTTAGGTTAGGTTAGGTTAGGTTAGGTTAGGTTAGGTTAGGTTAGGTTAGGTTAGGTTAGGTTAGGTTAGGTTAGGTTAGGTTAGGTTAGGTTAGGTTAGGTTAGGTTAGGTTAGGTTAGGTTAGGTTAGGTTAGGTTAGGTTAGGTTAGGTTAGGTTAGGTTAGGTTAGGTTAGGTTAGGTTAGGTTAGGTTAGGTTAGGTTAGGTTAGGTTAGGTTAGGTTAGGTTAGGTTAGGTTAGGTTAGGTTAGGTTAGGTTAGGTTAGGTTAGGTTAGGTTAGGTTAGGTTAGGTTAGGTTAGGTTAGGTTAGGTTAGGTTAGGTTAGGTTAGGTTAGGTTAGGTTAGGTTAGGTTAGGTTAGGTTAGGTTAGGTTAGGTTAGGTTAGGTTAGGTTAGGTTAGGTTAGGTTAGGTTAGGTTAGGTTAGGTTAGGTTAGGTTAGGTTAGGTTAGGTTAGGTTAGGTTAGGTTAGGTTAGGTTAGGTTAGGTTAGGTTAGGTTAGGTTAGGTTAGGTTAGGTTAGGTTAGGTTAGGTTAGGTTAGGTTAGGTTAGGTTAGGTTAGGTTAGGTTAGGTTAGGTTAGGTTAGGTTAGGTTAGGTTAGGTTAGGTTAGGTTAGGTTAGGTTAGGTTAGGTTAGGTTAGGTTAGGTTAGGTTAGGTTAGGTTAGGTTAGGTTAGGTTAGGTTAGGTTAGGTTAGGTTAGGTTAGGTTAGGTTAGGTTAGGTTAGGTTAGGTTAGGTTAGGTTAGGTTAGGTTAGGTTAGGTTAGGTTAGGTTAGGTTAGGTTAGGTTAGGTTAGGTTAGGTTAGGTTAGGTTAGGTTAGGTTAGGTTAGGTTAGGTTAGGTTAGGTTAGGTTAGGTTAGGTTAGGTTAGGTTAGGTTAGGTTAGGTTAGGTTAGGTTAGGTTAGGTTAGGTTAGGTTAGGTTAGGTTAGGTTAGGTTAGGTTAGGTTAGGTTAGGTTAGGTTAGGTTAGGTTAGGTTAGGTTAGGTTAGGTTAGGTTAGGTTAGGTTAGGTTAGGTTAGGTTAGGTTAGGTTAGGTTAGGTTAGGTTAGGTTAGGTTAGGTTAGGTTAGGTTAGGTTAGGTTAGGTTAGGTTAGGTTAGGTTAGGTTAGGTTAGGTTAGGTTAGGTTAGGTTAGGTTAGGTTAGGTTAGGTTAGGTTAGGTTAGGTTAGGTTAGGTTAGGTTAGGTTAGGTTAGGTTAGGTTAGGTTAGGTTAGGTTAGGTTAGGTTAGGTTAGGTTAGGTTAGGTTAGGTTAGGTTAGGTTAGGTTAGGTTAGGTTAGGTTAGGTTAGGTTAGGTTAGGTTAGGTTAGGTTAGGTTAGGT